>OV838938.1:12500-15000 GCA_929442735.1 Watsonalla binaria | reverse complement strand
AGATATTTTTGCTTTAAGCTTGGCCGGTTTCCCAAGAAACCGGCCACAGTTTTTTGCCGTTTTTGTGCCGCTGTGGCTCGATTGAGCGGTGCCGCCCCCTCGGTCCGCCGTCCCGGCGGTGCTGCCGAGTGCCTGCAATCTGTGCGCCTCAAGGGCGCCAAGCTCACCAGCCTGTTGGTGATCGGCCTGACTCCACGTGGTGTCCCTAGGAGTACGCGATACTGGCCCGAGCCAACGAGTCCCACTTGCGCCGAACTGGACACTCCTGACTGAACGCGTTGTGGTCCGTCTTGTCCAGTTTGGCGCTGCTGCAATTGCAGCATCGCGGGACAACGTTGGCCAGCCAGTCCGCGCACTCGGACTTCATGTGGGCCCCCCCCGCAGTGGCTACACGCGACGGCTTTCTGCGTACAGAAACGCCGCCCGTGCCCGTAACCGAGGCAGCGCGAGCATTGGACGAGCGGCGAATAGTCCGCCGCTCGGACCTTCTGCAGGTCTATGTGCACCGCGCCTGCCCCGGTCACTCTGTTCCAGACTGCGGGGGACACCCTCATGACCACGTGGCCGGCGTGGGGGTTCCTGGCTTTCCGCCGAAAGCGGACCTCCAGCCGGACGTCTTCCTCGTCAAGGCCGTTGAACAGTTCCCGATTCTGGTTCCTCAGGGCGTTTACGACGTCTTCGTCGCTATTATACGACATCACGTCCCTGAGGACCAGAAGGGGGTCCTTGTTCTTGATCTCCTCGACGAGGAGCCGACCACCTGCGCCCCTGAGGCGCTCCTTCACTTTTTCTCTATCCTCCTTGGAGGAGCATGCCACAATGACCTTCTGATCTTTGGCCTTTCGTACCCTTTCTATCCTGACCCACCCGTCTTTGGCATTTACTGCCTTACGGACGTGGGTCAGGACCTCCTCTCCAGTTTCCTGCGTGTCCCTGGAGCTGACCACAACCGAGTGCAGCGGGGCCTGGGTCGGGACCACAGGTTTCGGTCCTGCCGCCGCTACACTAGCGTACGTGGTCTTCTCCAGGGCCACGCCATGCTTTTCCAACTCTGCCTTCAGCTCCTCCATTTTTCTAGTGTTTTCCTGTATCATTGTGGCATGCTCCTCCAGGCGCTTCTCCAACTCTCCTGTCCCCCTCTCCCAGAGCTGCACCATCGGCGGCTGCCTTGGAGGCTCCCGTGTCTCTGCCTCCTTCCCCTCTTCCACTACCACTTCTTCTTTCCTTCCTCCCCTCTCCTTTTTTCTCCCGGCCTCCGCTTCCTTCACAAGCTGATAGAGCCGCTCGACGGCCTGGGTAACCGCTTCCTTAATATCCGTCTTAAGGTTGCGCGAGTTACCCAGGTTCAGCTTTGCCTTATTTAGGCAAGCTCGTGCCTCGGCGACTCTATCAGCCTGTGCCGGTTTTTTAGACGGGCACTCGGATGTCTCCGTCGGCGCACTGCTTTCCGGTGCCGCCTTCGGTCTGGACTTCCGGGTGACCGTCGTGGTATTCAGGGGGGCCGGGGGGGCCGGGGGTGGAGATGGGGTTTTTTCCATAGCAGTCCTCTCGCCCTCCCACGCCTCAACGCTACGCCTCACCATAGCTCGTGAGGGCTCTTCCTTTTCGGGAGTCGGGGAGAACGAGAGGCTCTTGCGTGCCCAAACTTTTGGGGCGATGTACCTCTTTGGAGGGGTGCACCTTCTTTTAGGAGGGCTGTGCCTGATCATTTTCAGTCGATTTAGATACAATAAATTAAGACGACACAAAATAAATTAACACAGAATTATCACGACACAGAATAAATTAACAAAGAATTAAATTGATAAAATGAAGCAGATGTATAATTAATAAAGACGGCTAAAAATAAAACAAACAATAATAAAAGTCAATAAATAAAATGAGTCAAAATAATAAAATCGTTGTCTAATAGAATGAATAAAAATAGATAGATAATCCTCGTCAAGGTCCAAAAGGATCCTTGTCACTTATAGTTAAAATAATAAATTACAAAAATTTACTTATTATTGTATAAAAAGCCGTCTAAAAATTCAATTTTTACTTAAAACTAACTAAAAACTATCCTAGATTAGTGCCCAATAGGACGACTAACGAGTCACTTAAAACTAAGCCAACAGGGGCAACACAGACGTCAATAGGGACGCTGTAGTCTTAAAAAACTAGTAAAAAACGGTCAAAAAACCGTTTTTGTCAAATTAAAATTTTAAAATTTAGTCCTAAATAGTCCGGGTTCCTCCCGATCAGTCTGGTCGACCGCTAGGCAGCCTATCCCGCCGAAAACCGCAACAGAATCGGCTGATTTGGCAGTTTTCGGTGTCACGGGGGCAAGCCGAGGTTACCTACCGGATCGAGACAGGGAGGGTGGGGGGGGCGATTTTTCGCGTTTTTTGGGGTTTTTGAGCGCGCAAACCTTGTAGGGGGTTGCGGTAGGGTGTCCCGGATATAATGGGAGCAAAAAACGCGAACGTTTAAAAGAAAAATATTTAAATTTGGAATTTTT
>OV838938.1:0-5000 GCA_929442735.1 Watsonalla binaria | reverse complement strand
TTAGGTTAGGTTAGGTTAGGTTAGGTTAGGTTAGGTTAGGTTAGGTTAGGTTAGGTTAGGTTAGGTTAGGTTAGGTTAGGTTAGGTTAGGTTAGGTTAGGTTAGGTTAGGTTAGGTTAGGTTAGGTTAGGTTAGGTTAGGTTAGGTTAGGTTAGGTTAGGTTAGGTTAGGTTAGGTTAGGTTAGGTTAGGTTAGGTTAGGTTAGGTTAGGTTAGGTTAGGTTAGGTTAGGTTAGGTTAGGTTAGGTTAGGTTAGGTTAGGTTAGGTTAGGTTAGGTTAGGTTAGGTTAGGTTAGGTTAGGTTAGGTTAGGTTAGGTTAGGTTAGGTTAGGTTAGGTTAGGTTAGGTTAGGTTAGGTTAGGTTAGGTTAGGTTAGGTTAGGTTAGGTTAGGTTAGGTTAGGTTAGGTTAGGTTAGGTTAGGTTAGGTTAGGTTAGGTTAGGTTAGGTTAGGTTAGGTTAGGTTAGGTTAGGTTAGGTTAGGTTAGGTTAGGTTAGGTTAGGTTAGGTTAGGTTAGGTTAGGTTAGGTTAGGTTAGGTTAGGTTAGGTTAGGTTAGGTTAGGTTAGGTTAGGTTAGGTTAGGTTAGGTTAGGTTAGGTTAGGTTAGGTTAGGTTAGGTTAGGTTAGGTTAGGTTAGGTTAGGTTAGGTTAGGTTAGGTTAGGTTAGGTTAGGTTAGGTTAGGTTAGGTTAGGTTAGGTTAGGTTAGGTTAGGTTAGGTTAGGTTAGGTTAGGTTAGGTTAGGTTAGGTTAGGTTAGGTTAGGTTAGGTTAGGTTAGGTTAGGTTAGGTTAGGTTAGGTTAGGTTAGGTTAGGTTAGGTTAGGTTAGGTTAGGTTAGGTTAGGTTAGGTTAGGTTAGGTTAGGTTAGGTTAGGTTAGGTTAGGTTAGGTTAGGTTAGGTTAGGTTAGGTTAGGTTAGGTTAGGTTAGGTTAGGTTAGGTTAGGTTAGGTTAGGTTAGGTTAGGTTAGGTTAGGTTAGGTTAGGTTAGGTTAGGTTAGGTTAGGTTAGGTTAGGTTAGGTTAGGTTAGGTTAGGTTAGGTTAGGTTAGGATAGGTTAGGTTAGGTTAGGTTAGGTTAGGTTAGGTTAGGTTAGGTTAGGTTAGGTTAGGTTAGGTTAGGTTAGGTTAGGTTAGGTTAGGTTAGGTTAGGTTAGGTTAGGTTAGGTTAGGTTAGGTTAGGTTAGGTTAGGTTAGGTTAGGTTAGGTTAGGTTAGGTTAGGTTAGGTTAGGTTAGGTTAGGTTAGGTTAGGTTAGGTTAGGTTAGGTTAGGTTAGGTTAGGTTAGGTTAGGTTAGGTTAGGTTAGGTTAGGTTAGGTTAGGTTAGGTTAGGTTAGGTTAGGTTAGGTTAGGTTAGGTTAGGTTAGGTTAGGTTAGGTTAGGTTAGGTTAGGTTAGGTTAGGTTAGGTTAGGTTAGGTTAGGTTAGGTTAGGTTAGGTTAGGTTAGGTTAGGTTAGGTTAGGTTAGGTTAGGTTAGGTTAGGTTAGGTTAGGTTAGGTTAGGTTAGGTTAGGTTAGGTTAGGTTAGGTTAGGTTAGGTTAGGTTAGGTTAGGTTAGGTTAGGTTAGGTTAGGTTAGGTTAGGTTAGGTTAGGTTAGGTTAGGTTAGGTTAGGTTAGGTTAGGTTAGGTTAGGTTAGGTTAGGTTAGGTTAGGTTAGGTTAGGTTAGGTTAGGTTAGGTTAGGTTAGGTTAGGTTAGGTTAGGTTAGGTTAGGTTAGGTTAGGTTAGGTTAGGTTAGGTTAGGTTAGGTTAGGTTAGGTTAGGTTAGGTTAGGTTAGGTTAGGTTAGGTTAGGTTAGGTTAGGTTAGGTTAGGTTAGGTTAGGTTAGGTTAGGTTAGGTTAGGTTAGGTTAGGTTAGGTTAGGTTAGGTTAGGTTAGGTTAGGTTAGGTTAGGTTAGGTTAGGTTAGGTTAGGTTAGGTTAGGTTAGGTTAGGTTAGGTTAGGTTAGGTTAGGTTAGGTTAGGTTAGGTTAGGTTAGGTTAGGTTAGGTTAGGTTAGGTTAGGTTAGGTTAGGTTAGGTTAGGTTAGGTTAGGTTAGGTTAGGTTAGGTTAGGTTAGGTTAGGTTAGGTTAGGTTAGGTTAGGTTAGGTTAGGTTAGGTTAGGTTAGGTTAGGTTAGGTTAGGTTAGGTTAGGTTAGGTTAGGTTAGGTTAGGTTAGGTTAGGTTAGGTTAGGTTAGGTTAGGTTAGGTTAGGTTAGGTTAGGTTAGGTTAGGTTAGGTTAGGTTAGGTTAGGTTAGGTTAGGTTAGGTTAGGTTAGGTTACGGTTAGGTTAGGTTAGGTTAGGTTAGGTTAGGTTAGGTTAGGTTAGGTTAGGTTAGGTTAGGTTAGGTTAGGTTAGGTTAGGTTAGGTTAGGTTAGGTTAGGTTAGGTTAGGTTAGGTTAGGTTAGGTTAGGTTAGGTTAGGTTAGGTTAGGTTAGGTTAGGTTAGGTTAGGTTAGGTTAGGTTAGGTTAGGTTAGGTTAGGTTAGGTTAGGTTAGGTTAGGTTAGGTTAGGCTAGGTTAGGTTAGGTTAGGTTAGGTTAGGTTAGGTTAGGTTAGGTTAGGTTAGGTTAGGTTAGGTTAGGTTAGGTTAGGTTAGGTTAGGTTAGGTTAGGTTAGGTTAGGTTAGGTTAGGTTAGGTTAGGTTAGGTTAGGTTAGGTTAGGTTAGGTTAGGTTAGGTTAGGTTAGGTTAGGTTAGGTTAGGTTAGGTTAGGTTAGGTTAGGTTAGGTTAGGTTAGGTTAGGTTAGGTTAGGTTAGGTTAGGTTAGGTTAGGTTAGGTTAGGTTAGGTTAGGTTAGGTTAGGTTAGGTTAGGTTAGGTTAGGTTAGGTTAGGTTAGGTTAGGTTAGGTTAGGTTAGGTTAGGTTAGGTTAGGTTAGGTTAGGTTAGGTTAGGTTAGGTTAGGTTAGGTTAGGTTAGGTTAGGTTAGGTTAGGTTAGGTTAGGTTAGGTTAGGTTAGGTTAGGTTAGGTTAGGTTAGGTTAGGTTAGGTTAGGTTAGGTTAGGTTAGGTTAGGTTAGGTTAGGTTAGGTTAGGTTAGGTTAGGTTAGGTTAGGTTAGGTTAGGTTAGGTTAGGTTAGGTTAGGTTAGGTTAGGTTAGGTTAGGTTAGGTTAGGTTAGGTTAGGTTAGGTTAGGTTAGGTTAGGTTAGGTTAGGTTAGGTTAGGTTAGGTTAGGTTAGGTTAGGTTAGGTTAGGTTAGGTTAGGTTAGGTTAGGTTAGGTTAGGTTAGGTTAGGTTAGGTTAGGTTAGGTTAGGTTAGGTTAGGTTAGGTTAGGTTAGGTTAGGTTAGGTTAGGTTAGGTTAGGTTAGGTTAGGTTAGGTTAGGTTAGGTTAGGTTAGGTTAGGTTAGGTTAGGTTAGGTTAGGTTAGGTTAGGTTAGGTTAGGTTAGGTTAGGTTAGGTTAGGTTAGGTTAGGTTAGGTTAGGTTAGGTTAGGTTAGGTTAGGTTAGGTTAGGTTAGGTTAGGTTAGGTTAGGTTAGGTTAGGTTAGGTTAGGTTAGGTTAGGTTAGGTTAGGTTAGGTTAGGTTAGGTTAGGTTAGGTTAGGTTAGGTTAGGTTAGGTTAGGTTAGGTTAGGTTAGGTTAGGTTAGGTTAGGTTAGGTTAGGTTAGGTTAGGTTAGGTTAGGTTAGGTTAGGTTAGGTTAGGTTAGGTTAGGTTAGGTTAGGTTAGGTTAGGTTAGGTTAGGTTAGGTTAGGTTAGGTTAGGTTAGGTTAGGTTAGGTTAGGTTAGGTTAGGTTAGGTTAGGTTAGGTTAGGTTAGGTTAGGTTAGGTTAGGTTAGGTTAGGTTAGGTTAGGTTAGGTTAGGTTAGGTTAGGTTAGGTTAGGTTAGGTTAGGTTAGGTTAGGTTAGGTTAGGTTAGGTTAGGTTAGGTTAGGTTAGGTTAGGTTAGGTTAGGTTAGGTTAGGTTAGGTTAGGTTAGGTTAGGTTAGGTTAGGTTAGGTTAGGTTAGGTTAGGTTAGGTTAGGTTAGGTTAGGTTAGGTTAGGTTAGGTTAGGTTAGGTTAGGTTAGGTTAGGTTAGGTTAGGTTAGGTTAGGTTAGGTTAGGTTAGGTTAGGTTAGGTTAGGTTAGGTTAGGTTAGGTTAGGTTAGGTTAGGTTAGGTTAGGTTAGGTTAGGTTAGGTTAGGTTAGGTTAGGTTAGGTTAGGTTAGGTTAGGTTAGGTTAGGTTAGGTTAGGTTAGGTTAGGTTAGGTTAGGTTAGGTTAGGTTAGGTTAGGTTAGGTTAGGTTAGGTTAGGTTAGGTTAGGTTAGGTTAGGTTAGGTTAGGTTAGGTTAGGTTAGGTTAGGTTAGGTTAGGTTAGGTTAGGTTAGGTTAGGTTAGGTTAGGTTAGGTTAGGTTAGGTTAGGTTAGGTTAGGTTAGGTTAGGTTAGGTTAGGTTAGGTTAGGTTAGGTTAGGTTAGGTTAGGTTAGGTTAGGTTAGGTTAGGTTAGGTTAGGTTAGGTTAGGTTAGGTTAGGTTAGGTTAGGTTAGGTTAGGTTAGGTTAGGTTAGGTTAGGTTAGGTTAGGTTAGGTTAGGTTAGGTTAGGTTAGGTTAGGTTAGGTTAGGTTAGGTTAGGTTAGGTTAGGTTAGGTTAGGTTAGGTTAGGTTAGGTTAGGTTAGGTTAGGTTAGGTTAGGTTAGGTTAGGTTAGGTTAGGTTAGGTTAGGTTAGGTTAGGTTAGGTTAGGTTAGGTTAGGTTAGGTTAGGTTAGGTTAGGCTAGGTTAGGTTAGGTTAGGTTAGGTTAGGTTAGGTTAGGTTAGGTTAGGTTAGGTTAGGTTAGGTTAGGTTAGGTTAGGTTAGGTTAGGTTAGGTTAGGTTAGGTTAGGTTAGGTTAGGTTAGGTTAGGTTAGGTTAGGTTAGGTTAGGTTAGGTTAGGTTAGGTTAGGTTAGGTTAGGTTAGGTTAGGTTAGGTTAGGTTAGGTTAGGTTAGGTTAGGTTAGGTTAGGTTAGGTTAGGTTAGGTTAGGTTAGGTTAGGTTAGGTTAGGTTAGGTTAGGTTAGGTTAGGTTAGGTTAGGTTAGGTTAGGTTAGGTTAGGTTAGGTTAGGTTAG